>CM033643.1:183195334-183207573 GCA_019512145.1 Engystomops pustulosus
ATCCGACTCTTTGACTTCTCTCCCTTGCTCCCTCGGCAATCGGGAAAAGTTCGTCTCGAATAACGAGTACCCGAGCATTTTAGTGCTCGCTCATCTCTAGTTATAACCATTTATAGTGACAAAGGGCAGATTTGAAAAAATGGGCCATGTCAGGAAGGTGAAAAGTGGCTTCGGCATTAAGGGGTTAAAATTAAGTCTGTACATTTGACTTCAAAGTTTACTTCTAAAAATATACATCCATGGTCGGTAACCGTAATTACTCGGTAAGCACAGCATCCAATACAGATCTATGTATATCAAAAATGTGTGAATTTCCCAGTGGCTTCATTTATAAAACTAATTATAAGACTAACTACAGGGACATTGAATTTTGTCCATCTGATACTGTAGTATCTACATAATACTAATATGGTTGCTATCCATCAACAGCTTTTGAGCAGCAGAATACGTCAGATGGGTGTTAAGTAGTAAATATTCTATTTGTTATTTGAGGAAGGCTAGCTGCATACAAAGAAGGTTGTTTGGAACATATTCAGTATATCATCCCACAGGCACTCCTTCCCTGAAGCAGTTGATAAAAGGATTTCTAGTACAACTTAGCCAGGTGATATATTGCCCCAATTAATAAGGAAAGCTGAAATTTAATTTGCCAGAAAAGGCACTCTCATTTTCTGTCATATTTTTGCTGAGCTGTTGGGCAAAAAAAGACTAATTTTTCAGATGACTAATTCCTATTGCTTTTTTAAATGTGTTGTGTATAAAGCTTGAAATTCTTGTATTTGAAAAAAAGAAATAAAACATGTTCAATGACTTATTTTATGAGTGAATAAAATGTATAACAGTGTTTATCAGCATTATGATAAAGCAGTATGTTTCTTACAAAACAACCTCACACAAAGGAGTTTTCAAAAAATTAAAATGGAAGAAAAACATACTCATCTGTTGGAGAGGGGAAGGGTCATGATTAGAGATGAGCGAACACTAAAATGCTCGGGTACTCGTTATTCGAGACGAACTTTTCCCGATGCTCGAGTGCTCGTCTCGAATAACGAACCCCATTGAAGTCAATGGGAGACTCGAGCATTTTTCAAGGGGACCAAGGCTCTGCACAGGGAAGCTTGGCCAAACACCTGGGAACCTCAGAAAAGGATGGAAACCTCAAGCTGGCGATGAGTAGTGTGCTTCCTTGATACTTGGCTAGAAAATAGCCAAGGAGAAGTACAAACAGCTTCTTGAAGCTAAGTAGGCGTTCTATATATTTGGATCTTGGTGATATGATGGTGGCTTAGTTTCTGCAGTGCAGGGTATTGCCAATTCTGAGCAATTGTAGTTGAGACTTGCTGAGCCGAACCCGCTGTTGTTTCTGCGCTTAGTGGCGCACATATCCATAGCAAAGGCTTGAAGTGGGAGAAAATTCAGTAGGGGTTGGATTCTATTTTAGGCAATAAAAACTCAGTGTCATCGCATCTGGCTCATAGTAGTAGTGTGTCTTCCTTTGATACTTTCGGCTAGAAAAATAGCCATAGCAGAATACAACTGCTCTTGAAGCCTACAGTAGCGTTCTATATATTTGATTTCTGCGTGATCTGATGGTGGCTGTAGTTCTGCAGTGCAGTGCATTTTACTTGCCAATTCTGAGCAAATTGTTATAGTGAGACTTGCGACTCACTGTGTTCTGCACGCTTAGTGGCGCACATATCCATAGCAAAGGCTGAAGTGGGAAAATTCAGTAGGGGTTGGATTTCTATAGGCACTAACTCAGTGTCATCTCAATCTGGCATAGTCGTGTGCTTCCTTCGATACTGGGCTAGAAAAATAGCCATAGCAATAGGAAGGATTGTGGTCTTAAAAACTCCAAAAAAAAAACAAAAAAACACAAAAAAAAAAACAAAAAAACACAAAAAAACACAAAAAAAAACAAAAAAAAGTAAAAAAAAAAAAAAAAATTAGAACTCTCATTTTAAACATATGTTTAAGCCCAGGGCTAGGGGTTAAGAGGACGAGGGGGCGGGGGGGACGTGGGCGTCCAAAATACTGCGGGGTCAGAGCAGTAGGTCCTGGGCGGGGTGAGAAAAAACCTGCTGAGGACGGGGGAAGGGGGGGAGCAGGGACGCCGCAGAAGCTACACTCCCTAGGTTCATTGTCTTAATATGGAGACTCGTGGTAGAGCAATGCTTGAGCCAGCCAGACAGACAGTGCGAACAGGTGATGTCGTGGATTGCTGACAAGCTTCGAGCAATTTGTCCACCACCAGTCTGTCTCCACGCAGTCCCCCCCCCACCCATGTCACCGCAAATCCTCCGAACTCCTCCCAGGCTTCCTGCACCTCAGCTCCTCCCCCACAAGTCTGCCCCTCCCAGGAATTTGCCATTTGAACCGGGCCCATAGCTGGCATATCTGAGGAACTGTTTTCTGGACCCTTCCAACAAGTCACAAACCACTTGTTACCGGAGTTGCTGCTGAGCAATTTCCGATGCCAGGTTTTCCACAGTCACAGTCTGTGGGTGATGATGCCTTCTTGACGTTAGGGGAAGGTGTAAAGAGGTGACCGACGGATGAGGAGACACGGTGTCAACAGTGTCGGGAACGTTGTTGTTTTATTCCCACCAGGGCAGGAAGTCCGACGGCGAGGACGAGGGGAGGGGAAAGCAGACAGACTGAGGGATCGGAGGATATGAGGGGCGGTTGACAGACCCAAGCTGGGGGAGAGAGGGCGGGTGAACACAGATGTTTCTGTGAGACGGGCGGAAGAGTCCTCGACCTATACATGAACAGCGGTAGGAGAGATGAGCACACTGGTGGGGACGCGACGGAGAGAGGCAGGGCCACAGAGCTGGATTATGCTATCAAGCCATCCAATCTGTCAAATTAGTGAAGCTCCCGTGGTGAGGGCTCTTGCGGGAGGGCTAGATTTCAGAAGTGTGGAGGTTCTTTAAGGAAACACGGATGGACCGACGGACGGTGGTGTGCGAGTTACTATTTGCCATACCAGGCCAGCAGGGGTTCCCACCACTACTAGCTGTATACCTACCACCAGAATGCAGCAAAGGCATGGTGCATTATGTAAATGCTAAGCAACCCCACTCACAGAAGTGGCAAAACAAGGCGTTCACACCTCCGGGACTCCGCATCGCCACCACTGCCCTTCCCCTGTGTCAGCTGCTAGTCAGCCCCCTGCCCAGAGGACCCTGGCCCAAAAATACCCCATCGTCGCCTCACGATCCTCCACAGATTCCAACCATGCATTCAGCTCTCCATACCCCAGACGCTTGGAGCGGGAAACGCAAATTTAGTGCAACCCACCCGCGTTTTACCCCAAAAGCCGATATGTCGCAACATCTCCAGATTGCTAGCCTGGAATCACGATGCTGCCATTAGGCTAAGTAGAGAACGAGGCCGTTGCAACTCCAATTGGCGGCGGGCCTGCCCTCGGTTATTCGGTCCCCAGCCCGACAACTAGCTTTTAGTCACCGAGAGTGTGCCGTCCCAGCCGCTGCACCTAGCACGGTCAGACAAACCATCATCCGTGCCCAGGACCCAACGCCGTTTCTGACAAGGTCCACCTGAACACGGACACACGTGGATGAAGGTGCTGCCGCGGCAGGGCCAATATATATCGCTACGGACCATTGGGTTCAATTGGTTTGAGAGGGCTGGGACGCGAGACATGACCCTGGGGATGCTCATAGACGCCGACGCCCGAGGATTGCGGGGGCCACCCGGTCCAGGGTGTTAAGGCACCTACTATGACCCCTCTCCCTCCTCCAACATCCTCAACTCCTCCTTAGACGAAACTAGCATCCGTGGGCCGGCGCCATCAGTGGTTAGCTCTAGGCACAGCAGCAGTGCGTCGCTAAGCGGGCAGCAAGGCGGTGCTCAAACTGCTGAGCCGTAGGCGACAAAAGGCGACACACCGCCCAAGAGCTATTAAAGGCCATCACGGCGCAGACAGATTCGATGGCAGGCACGGCTGAATGAACCTCAAGCCGGGCACTGGTTTGACACACGTGTGACAACGCTGCGGTAACCTCACGGTGGCGGCTCCTGAAACTCGGCAGCAAGGACAGCAGACGACACATGTGCGATGCTGGCCCATTTGTGGTTTGTTAATGGATAGATGCAGCGTTCCTCAAGACATACCCACCAACTGTCTGATTTGCTCACGAAGGGTGAGCCGCATCGTGCGCCATTTCAGGAAAAGTACAGCCCAGATGCTGCCACCCAGGGCCCGCGCAGCAAGCCTCCAAATGGACCGCTCAGGACACTGTTGTGCGACGTGCCCACGAGGTGGAATGTCAACACTGACCAGTGTATTATCCAGAAGTTTACAGGAAGCGCAGACGATTGTAGGACTGCCAGAATGCAACAATTTTCCACCAAATGGTAGTAGTCAGTCAGCTTCATCAAGTCTAAGAATGAGGAGGGTGGACGTGGATGTCTGATACTGTCAGGGTGCGTGAGTAACTGTGAGGACAGCTCAACACAGATGGTCAGTGGCGAGGCCGCCACTCATCAAGCCTCACCATTCCCGCGTGCCTTGGACTGGTGGAAAAACTCTTGTCACATGACGTCGGAAGCTTGGGGCTCGGCACAAGATCGGGGATCAAATATTCCCTTGTTGGTATTAGCCAAAGCAACCCTAGAAGGTCTGTTTGCTGTCAAGCGTCATACGGGCGACGGGCGACTGCTGGTGGAGGAGGATGAGGAGGAAGAGGACGGAGAATGTTGCGAGACGACCAATGAGGGGACCATTGTGGAGTCGACTTCACTGGTTTCGAGCGTTCATGCGGTCCCAGAAGAAGAGGATGTTGGGGTGGGAGGAGGAAGTGAATGGAAACAGTCAGGCCAGTGAGGGAACGGCGTGAATTCTTAAGCGTGCGTTACTCAGGCGCACAATATGGCGCCATTTCATGCTAGGTGCCTATCCCGGACCCTGGTCACAAGGAATTTATTTCCAGGCACCGAATTAGGGGTGTTCACACTCTCCTGGGACCACGGTCTACAAGCATAAATCTGTGCCACTCTGCATCCGCCCAGAGGCAAGGAGTGAGCTGAGAGGAGTGGAGAATAGAATGAATGAATGACCAGCAGGCCCTGGTGGCACCAAGCATGGTTGATAGCGAAACGAGTATTTCCCTTCTGACACGCGATAGCGGCAGAGTGCGTAGTTCTGCGGGACAAGTACGAGGAGAGAGGCGACGCAGGCCAGCTTGCCAGCACTGGCCAGGGTACGCTTTAAAAGGCTTTTGCCAAGCTATGTCACCCACCCAGCAGACCCACTGTCACCTGTCCCCAGCTCGGCCCAGAGTAGGCTGATCTTTACCAGGGAAAGATGGTGGAGGGAGTACGCTAGCTGACAACCATCGTCCTATACCAATGACACACAGCTCCCTACAAAATACTGGGTTTCAAAAGCTGGACAGGTTGCAGGCACGAACTGGCGCTTGTACGGGGGCCTTTGGAGGTTCTTTGCCTGCCTGCCGCTAGCGTCTTGTACCGAGCGGGGTTTTCAGTGCAGCATGGTGGCCATTATCACCGATAAGCGTACACGGCGTCGACTGACAGCGCGGTGACAGGCTGACGCTGATTAAAATGAATATAATAAAGGCTGGATTTCGTAAGAATTTCCAATCTCCACCAGGGTGAAGGAGAGTCAAACCTGAATAATTGATCCACTCCTCCTCATCCTCCTCATTTTCATCCTTCTCACCTCTTTGTACGTAAAGCAGAGGAAAATGGCTATTTTTTGACAGGGCCCACTGTTGGCTCTTGCCTAATTCATGCATTTAATTTTTCTGGAGGGCCACCTAACCCGGCCTACTGTTTGAGACAGAATTTTGTGAGTGCCACATGACAGGCATCTATCAATCTTATTACCAATTTTTTGGAGGGCAACACAAGACACCCGGTCTTTCCATCGGGTTTGAACCAATTTTGGGAGCTGCCAAATACAGGCAATCAATCCTATTCCATTACGGGAGAGCCACCTTACGGTCCTCTGGTTTGAATGAATGTTGGGACTGCCACATACAGGCACTCAATCCATTCCATTTAATGGAGGGCCACCTACCTGACTCCTATGGTTGAAGAATTTTTGGGACGGCCACATACTCGGGCGCCAACTCAATCTATTCCATTTAGGAGGGGCCACCTACCTCTCCTATGGTTTGAACAATTTTGGGACTGCCAAACTACAGGCACTCAATCTAGTTCCACATTTTACTCGGAGGGCCACTACCTGCTCCTCGGTTGAAGAAGTTTGTTAGGGAGAAGCCACATACAGGCACTCAACTATGCCATTTACTGGAGGCCACCTACCTGCTCCTCTGGTTTGAAAATGTTTGGGACTGCCACATACAGGAAATATCAAATTAAATTGTCTCCATAGCAAAGACTCCACACGTTGTTCTCACATTGCTACCTCAAAAAAAGTCGTCGCCATATAGCTGCCGCCCCTTACATCGTCCCTTTATTCACAATCGAAGGGTGTGTTCAGGCAGAAATTTGGGTTGTTTTCATGGATTCCACCATCAAAGTTGTTAAACTTTGTCGCCACCCTAGCTTGTGTTATCCACAAATCAGACTGCAACTTTACCATTGAGGGATGATGACTATTCACGCGCTTCTTCGACTATTTACAGTCCCCTCACCGGCAATATCCTAACTTATAAGAACGCTATACACGCATCTTGATACAAAAGTTCTTTAGAAGTGGCTGTTGCTGGGGAGTACGACCTAGCGACAGGGCTTGGTTGGCGAAAGACTAGTCCTGGCGTGTCCGGAACGCCAGCCGGGCTCCAGTGCCACGCATTCATGCGCTTCTTGCGCTCTTTACATTCTACCCTTAAACCCGCCATTATCCCAGCAACTTATACGACAACGCTACTACCTTTTAACTTGGTGCAGGATGGGACCGAGGTAGTGGACCCGGAGGGTTATGTCTCATTATAATGCCAGACGGCAGAGAATGGCGGGGGGCCCTACTCTCGGTCCCAGGTCTGCAAAGGCCTAATATACCCCTCGCCACCCTCCTCCACCCCTCCTCCTCACGAATTACCAATACTGGTGGCGGACATGGAGCATTCGCCCTCAGTCCGTAGGTATTTTAAGCTCTAGGCACGCAGCAGGCGTCGCTAAGCGACAGCAGGCAGGTTGTGAAAACATGCTGAGCCTAGGCGATAAAAGGCACACCGGACCGTCACAAAGACGCATTATTACCGGAATTCCACATCAAAGTTGTAACTTGTCGCCACCCTGCTGTGTATATCCACAAAAACTATACTTAGCAAACTGTTGAACCAGTTTAGGGATATTATTCAGCGCTCCTTCGCTAGCATTTTACATTCCCCTCACCCGCCTAGTCCTTAGAAATATAAGCAACGTCTACTACACTGATCTTATTACAAAAAGTGCTTCGTTTGGGAGTAGCCTAGAGACAGGGGCTAGGATTTGCGAAAGCTCGGCCTGGCCAGCGGAGCGCCAGCTCCATGCCCGCCCTCATGCGCTTTCGTGCGACGATATCTGTTTACATTCCGCACATCAACCCGGCACCCGATCCTAAATATAAGACCTGTAACTATCACTTGACTCTTCTACCAAAAAGGGCTTTTGTTGCGGGAAGTAGCCTAGAGACAGGGGCGATGGATTGGCGAAAAGCCGTCTGGCAGGGGGCGCCAGCTATGCCAAAGAGTCCAATAACATAGTTTTAAAATGCTTAGCCACCTTAACTCATACTAATAGTCACTAGCCTCCATACATGGTTCCCCTTATCAAACCGAGCTGGGTCAGCAGAAATTTTGGAGTTTGCTTTCATGGCTTCCATGTTACAACTTAGTCGCTCACCCGCTGTGAAATCCACACGACCAAACTCGCCTACTTGGCAAAACTTTTATCATATTCTATGTACATGTGACCGATATTATTTGGCACTTCTTGCTCACCTCCTTTGTTCCTCTCTGCCACCCAGTGGTTTGGTTGAAGCCTGAGTCCATTTAGGGGTATGTCGCCATGACACTCTCTAGCCTGGTGCCGCGGCCTCTTGCATGCCGTCCCCCTATAGTGTCAGGGTCCAATTATTGCAGTTTTAGAACTATCTAGCTTCATTCTGTCACTCTGTCATGGCCATGATGTTGCCCCGATAAATATTGGGATAATGGTTGTCCGTTAACGCAGCCTCAGAGGCATATCCCCATGCATGACTGCCCACACCTGCTAGTTTTACTGTCCATTTCCGTGGGAGTTAACAACTTTGATGTGGAATCCATGAAAACAACCCAAATTTCTGCCTGACACACCTCGTTTGATAAAGGGACGATGTATGGAGGCAGCTATATGGACGACTTTTGGAGGTAGCAATGGAGACAACGTGTGGAGGCTGCTGTGGAGACAATTTAATTTGGATAGTGCCTGTATGTGGCAGTCCAAAAAAGTTTTCAAACCAGAGGAGCAGGTGAGGGGAATGTAAACAGATGCGCAAGAAGCGCTGAAATAATATCCCTAAATGGTAAAAGTTTGCCAGTATATTTTGTGGATAACACAGCAGGGTGGCGACAAAGTTAACAACTTTGATGTGGAATCCATGAAAACAACCCAAATTTCTGCCTGACACACCTCGTTTGATAAAGGGACGATGTATGGAGGCAGCTATATGGACGACTTTTGGAGGTAGCAATGGAGACAACGTGTGGAGGCTGCTATGGAGACAATTTAATTTGGATAGTGCCTGTATGTGGCAGTCCCAAACATTTTTTAAAACAGAGGACCGGGTAGGTGGCCCTCCAGAAAAATGGAATAGATTGAGTGCCTGTATGTGGCACTCACAAAAATTGTTTCAAACAGAGGACCGGGTAGGTGGCCCTCCAGAAAAATTAAATGCATGAAGTACTATAGCAAGAGCCAGTGGGCCCTGTCAAAAAATAGCCATTTTCCTCTGCTTTACTGTACAAAGAGGAGGAGAAGGAGGAAAATGAGGAGGAGGAGGAGGAGTGGATCAATTATTCAGGTTGAGCTTCCTTCACCTGGTGGAGATTGGAAATTCTGAGAAATCCAGCCTTTATTCATTTTAATAAGCGTCAGCCTGTCAGCGCTGTCAGTCGACAGGCGTGTACGCTTATCGGTGATGATGCCACCAGCTGCACTGAAAACCCGCTCGGACAAGACGCTAGCGGCAGGGCAGGCAAGAACCTCCAAGGCGTACAGCGCCAGTTCGTGCCACATGTCCAGCTTTGAAACCCAGTAGTTGTAGGGAGCTGTGTGATCATTTAGGACGATGGTATGGTCAGCTACGTACTCCCTCACCATCTTTCTGTAAAGATCAGCCCTACTCTGCCGAGACTGGGGACAGGTGACAGTGTCTTGCTGGGGTGACATAAAGCTGGCAAAAGCCTTGTAAAGCGTACCCTTGCCAGTGCTGGACAAGCTGCCTGCTCGCCTACTCTCCCTCGCTACTTGTCCCGCAGAACTACGCACTCTGCCGCTAGCGCTGTCAGAAGGGAAATACTGTTTCAGCTTGTGCACCAGGGCCTGCTGGTATTCATGCATTCTCACACTCCTTTCCTCTGCAGGGATGAGAGTGGAAAGATTTTGCTTGTACCGTGGGTCCAGGAGAGTGAACACCCAGTAATCGGTGCTGGAATAAATTCTTTGAACGCGAGGGTCACGGGATAGGCAGCCTAGCATGAAATCTGCCATATGCGCCAGAGTACCAACGCGTAAGAATTCACTCCCCTCACTGGCCTGACTGTCCATTTCCTCCTCCTCCAACTCCTCTTCTTCTGCCCATACACGCTGAACAGTGAAGGACTCAACAATGGTCCCCTCTTGTGTCTCGCCAACATTCTCCTCCTCTTCCTCCTCATCCTCCTCCACCTCCACCTCCTCCGATATGCGCTGAGAAACAGACCTCAGGGTGCTTTGGCTATCAACAAGGGAATATTCTTCCCCCGTCTCTTGTGACGAGCGCAAAGCTTCCGACTTCATGCTGACCAGAGAGTTTTTCAACAGGCCAAGCAGCGGGATGGTGAGGCTGATGATGGCGGCATCGCCACTGACCATCTGTGTTGACTCCTCAAAGTTACTCAGCACCTGACAGATATCAGACATCCACGTCCACTCCTCATTGTAGACTTGAGGAAGCTGACTGACCTGACTACCAGTTCTGGTGGAAGTTGACATCTGGCAGTCTACAATCGCTCTGCGCTGCTGGTAAACTCTGGATAACATGGTCAGTGTTGAATTCCACCTCGTGGGCACGTCGCACAACAGTCGGTGAGCGGGCAGTTGGAGGCGGCGCTGCGCTGCCCTGAGAGTGGCAGCATCTGGGCTGGACTTCCTGAAATGCGCACAGATGCGGCGCACCTTCGTGAGCAAATCAGACAGATTGGGGTATGTCTTGAGGAAACGCTGCACTATCAGATTTAACACATGGGCCAGGCATGGCACATGTGTCAGTCTGCCGAGTTGCAGAGCCGCCACCAGGTTACGGCCGTTGTCACACACAACCATTCCCGGCTTGAGGTTCAGCGGTGCCAGCCACAGATCAGTCTGCGCCGTGATGCCCTGTAATAGCTCTTGGGCGGTGTGCCTTTTGTCGCCTAGGCTCAGCAGTTTGAGCACCGCCTGCTGTCGCTTAGCGACGGCACTGCTGCTGTGCCTAGAGCTACCGACTGATGGCGCCGTGCCCACGGATGGTAGTTCGGAGGAGGAGGTGGAGGAGGGGTGGGAGGAGGAGGAGGCATAGTAGGCCTGAAACACCTGGACCGAGGTAGGCCCCGCAATCCTCGGCGTCGGCAGTATATGAGCAGCCCCAGGGTCAGTCTCGGTCCCAGCCTCCACCAAGTTAACCCAATGTGCCGTCAGCGATATATAGTGGCCCTGCCCGGCAGCACTCGTCCACGTGTCCGTGGTCAGGTGGACCTTGTCAGAAACGGCGTTGGTCAGGGCACGGATGATGTTGTCTGACACGTGCTGGTGCAGGGCTGGGACGGCACATCGGGAAAAGTAGTGGCGGCTGGGGACCGAATACCGAGGGGCGGCCGCCGCCATGAGGTTGCGAAAGGCCTCGGTCTCTACTAGCCTATAGGGCAGCATCTCCAGGCTAAGCAATCTGGAGATGTGGACATTAAGGGCTTGGGCGTGCGGGTGGGTAGCACTATATTTTCTTTTCCGCTCCAGCGTCTGGGGTATGGAGAGCTGAACGCTGGTGGATGCTGTGGAGAATCGTGGAGGCGACGATGGGGTTTTTGTGCCAGGGTCCTGGGCATGGGGCTGACTATCAGCTGACACAGGGGAAGGAGCAGTGGTGTGCACGGCCGGAGGTGAACGGGCTTGGTGCCACTGATTCGGGTGTTTAGCATTCATATGCCTGCGCACACTGGTGGTAGTTAAGCTAGTAGTGGTGGAACCCCTGCTGATCCTGGTTTGGCAAAGGTTGCACACCACAGTCCGTCGGTCATCCGGTGTTTCCTTAAAGAACCTCCAGACTTCTGAAAATCTAGCCCTCGCCGCGGGAGCCCTCGCCACGGGAGCTTCACTACGTGACACATTTGGCGCTGATGCACCTGCTCTGGCCCTGCCTCTCCGTCTGGCCCCACCATTGCCTCTTCCAACATGTTCTGCTATAGGACTCTCCTCCGTCTCAGAAGCACTGTGTTCACCCGGCCTCTCAACCCAGCTTGGGTCTGTCACCTCATCATCCTCCGATCCCTCAGTCTGCTCCCCCCTCGGACTTCCTGCCCTGACAACAACTTCACCACTGTCTGACAACCGTGTCTCCTCATCGTCGGACACCTCTTTACACACTTCTGCCACTACGTCAAGAAGGTCATCATCACCCACAGACTGCGACTGGTGGAAAACCTGGGCATCGGAAAATTGCTCAGCAGCAACCAGACAAGTGGTTTGTGACTGTGGGAAGGGTCCAAAAAACAGTTCCTCAGAGTATGCTGGTTCAAATGCCAAATTTTCCTGGGAGGGGGCAGACTGGGGGGGAGGAGGCTGAGGTGCAGGAGCTGGAGGAGTGCCGATTTCGGTGACATGGGTGGACTGCGTGGAAGACTGACTGGTGGACAAATTGCTCGAAGCATTGTCAGCAATCCACGACATCACCTGTTCGCACTGATCTGGCCTCAACAGTGCTCTACCACGAGTCCCAGTAACTTCAGACATGAACCTAGGGAGTGTAGCTCTGCGGCGTTCCCCTGCTCCCTCATAAGCAGGTGGTGTCTCACCCCGCCCAGGAC